>CM068839.1:5596822-5631822 GCA_028554795.2 Sinohyriopsis cumingii
TGAAGGCAATAAGGACAATATTTCGGCATGCAAACGGACTCTTGATGTATTCGGAAAAGGTCAGTAAACAAATCAAACTCTAAAATAAAGTTCACGTACAGAAACAAATTAAATTATGAAGTGTTCGTCACTCTGAGTTAATTTCAATAGAATGCAGCACGTATATCCATATCTGGTAAGGTAATTTGGAATGTAAACTACAGCATACCTTGATTTTGCTTTTGATTCATTATTCAGCCCTACAAGGTAATATTGCGTGCGATATAGCTTAATTTATAGCAATAAAGTAGGATTTATTGAAGATCTTATTAAGGGACTCTTAGAGATGTATTTCGTCTAGTAAGGTGCTAAATTAAGAATTATAAGTGGAATGTGTGTGGTTTGGGATTTTAAACGTAGCTTCAACAATCGTTTAGTCATATCGCTAAGATATCTGCAATGTGACAGGTATAGTGATGTCTAGCAATAGGACAATATGCCACAGTCATGTGGCATCATGTCCCACCCAGTCACATTATCCTGACATCAAGCTGACCAGTCCTAACACTAACATCTTAATGCGAGGCAGCTGTTAGTACCATTTTTGTAAGTCTTTGGTATAACTCAACCTGGAATCGAACTCGTGACCTCCCGCATCCAAGGCGGATGTTCTAACCACTATGCCACTGGAGAAGTATAAGGACGCTGTTTCAGCATGCACACGGACTCTTGATGTATTCGTAAATGGTAAGTAAACATGTCAGGCTCTAAATAAAGTTCACGTAAAGAAACAAATTACAATTGTGAAGACTTCGTCATTAAGACAGAGATAATTGCAATAGAAAGCAGCACGAATATCAACATCTGACAATGTAATTTTGAAGGCGAAACTAGAGTATGTCTTGCATTTACTTTTCCTTTTTCTCAGTAATTATGAATTACAATGAAAAGAAGTTGTTGTTGTTGTTGTATGGTTTAACGCCATTTTCCGCACACGATAGGCTGTACATGGATGCCAGTATTATTGGTGTTGTTGTACAACATCTACAAAAGCGCAACTTCAGTATTATCAGTTCATGCTTGCTTGATATTAATTATGTCTGACAAGGCATAGTGCTATTGAGCAAAGCCCTGACATTTATATGACTGATCTAACATACAGCAGTATAATATTTAAGACCAAAACGGAAGGAAATAATAATCAAATATCCAATATATATGCATTTAACTCTAACAGATCCATAACTCTGCATAAATATCACCAGTGCATGAAAACTAAAAAATAATACATAAGTTCCCCTGATTTCAGAAATAATAATCAAGTTTCAGAATGATTCATCAAAAGGCGTGATTGTAGTTACCTTCACAAAACAATTACTATAAATAGTACATACAAATAACACAAAACGTTTCCCGATCTCGCTTGTAATGTCTGCCAAGTTTATATGCAGTCCATACAAAGATGTGGGAGTGGCTACTCACACACGAATTCGGGACACAGCTACAGAAAATTCTGAAGTTGAATTTCAGTCACTAAAGCGGACGGATAACCCTAACGATGTATATGCCTGCCCTGTTCATTAAACACCCGTCAAGACAAGAGTTATAGGCGCCGCAAATACGTTCTATAGTAATGTGTGCAATGCGACGTGCTAAATAGCATTCCTCTCTGGCAGCGTTATCATGGACTCATAACGCATTTAACACAGGTTTGTATGTTTATTTATTTGTTGCTTTGTGTGCCTTTCTTCTGAACTTATAAATCTGAACTTTTAAAACAAATTAAAAAGAGAAAGCAAGTTAGAGATACAGAGAAACAAAGCAATATACGGAAACTTTGAAGGGGAATAATTCATTACAAACGTCTACCTTCTATATCGATTAGGAGAATCATGAATTCAAATTTGTAAAAGACTATCAGTCTTTGCGTTATCTATAACTCCTGACCACTTACACGACATTTTGCTTGTTTGAGTTTTTCGCTTTTCTCCAAGTACGTCCATGTATCTGGTGTAATTTGCCAAATGTCAACTAATCTATACTGCACTCATTTGTCTTGTTTGGTTCTCCAGATAGGAATTAACATCTGTATATTTTCATATAAGAATTGAAGTTTTTCAATGTCAAATCATTATGACCTGATGCAATTTTAAGATTTAGGATTCGACTGTTTAGGAGATTTATAAAATCCATTAATGTTATTACCTCTACCTGTTTGTTGTTACACCCGTTACTGCACAATGTTTGTTCCCACATATTTTATTCAACCTGAACAATTGATAATCCTGTAGTTTTGACTTGACGTATTTACAGATGCATGTAGTGAATAACAGCAAGTCAATTGCCTCCTTATTTCCCTGTCTCGCAAAAGCCGATACAATAATGGATGATTTCGAGGCATCATTGTATGTTCAGAATAATGGGAAAGGCTTGGAGTTCATAGATCTATGAGCACTTGTACAGAATGATTTCGGCACGTGGTCAACTCCAGTCCAGAAGTCGTTCCTCTGATCCAGTCCTTGTTATAAGGTTGAAAGCTAAAGAGTCGTAACCTATCATGCTACAGAAAAGTATCTGTTCTTAGTTTCATTTACTGCAAATGGCTGTAGCGGATAAAAAATATTAATTCTGGAAAACCTTTGAGTCTGTAGATTTCATCAAAATATAGTTTATGTCCAAACTGATGAGCCAAATATTCGACTGCAAGAACAGATGGCCAATATATATGGGAAAGGAGAACGCTTTCATAATGTATTCAAATTCTAATAATTCGTTACGAAAAGGGTTATCTCATGATGCCTCCACCTTTAGTTCTTTAGTCACATTTGAAGTTAGATTATCATAAGTGTACCAAATGAAACAGCCTTCATGCCGAGGTGCTTTTGGTAAAATACAGTACTGACCAAACTTTTAGAAATAAATCGTTGCAAGGTTTTGTGATTTTAATAATTAGAAGGATGGTAAGCATTCTTTGCAAAATCTCAACACCAGAAGAGTCTTTCAACATTCTAAGAAGTTTAGTTTAGTATATTTCAAAAACAAATGTCAGCACCTTTTTGCTTTTATAGAATTAAACATTATATTTAAAACTTTAAAGCCCTTGTGTCAAAATGTAAAGTTATTTCGCGGAAACCAGAAATGTGATATAAAGATAAATGATTTAAATATTTATACCAGTATGAAAGGATATGTTTGAAACAAGCCTGAATGTTTGGATACATATTTTCCTCTTCTTAATAACACACAATAACGATCACTGTAACAATGGCTTCTTAACTATTATTGCCAAATATGCGATTCAAAACCTTTCATTTTGGATGGCCTTATGTATCACTACGTTTGTCTCTTATCCTTTTATTGCCAAAGTAACAACAACACCATGGTCATTAAAATTTATGTATATATATATATATATATATATATATATATATATATATATATATATTATTCAACTGAAATGCCCGGACGAGACGATGAGTTGATAGTTTTTTTTTTTTTCAGCTCCGTGATAAAATCCTTGAAGCAGTAATATGGGTAGAAACTGTTCAGTTGTAGCTGACCCACTGCTGTTAAAGCTGTAACTTCGAAAGCTGACCCTCTGCAGTTATAGTTGTTGCAGCGATAGCTGGCCCACTGCAGTTAGAGTTGTTGCATCGATAACTGACCCACTGCAGTTAGAGTTGTTACAGCGATAGCTGACCCACTGCAGTTAAAGTTGTTACATCGATAGCTGACCAACGGCAGTTAGAGTTTTACAAAAAAACTACACGGTTGCATGATCAGTATTGTCACATAGTTAATAAAATAAACACCACTCCCATCTTAACATGGTAGTGGTATTAATTGACATGGGGTGTAAATCAGAAGAATAAAGGTGAGTATGGTGAAATGTTTATTAAAATTCATGGACTTTAGGCAGTGTAACCAAGTAAAGCTATGAGAAAAAAAAAAAAAAACATTTTTGTAGAACAATAACACTTTGTGATTTAAATATGATTCTATTGACTTGTCTCGAACTTGTGCAATAAAACGTTTACTTATAGGTAGGTGAGATATAAAATTACATTTCACTACTCCAAAATATATTGTACACGACATTTGAAAGTCCTACTAACCGACTGTTGGCAGCTGCTTATATCTAAATCTAATGCACACTAAAGGAGCACGGGACTGTTAACTTAGTCTTACGCTAAACATACAGAACGAACATAAATGCAGTGTTTGTATCATTATAATTACTCTTATCCAACGAGTTTAAACTATTACACTTGGTCATGATTAATTATCTTGTATCTAAGGTTCGGAATGTGACAATCAAACGTACATTGATTATCAGTTTAAGCAGCCTATCATAAACATTAACTTGTAGCGTAACATGTTTCAATTATTAACTCCTTCAATTAATATTGCGAACAACTACCTGAACAGTGATTTACAAACACTATATTCTGCCACTTGACACCGAACCAGAAGATGTGCAGTATTAGTTTTCATGTTTCTGACTTGTTATAGAGATTATTCAACCAAGATAAGTACTGTACTTCCACAAACAAATTCTTAAGACAACCATTTCCAAGATACAGTCGTAAACCAAATGATAAGACAGTGCCTGTTTTCCAAGAAAAATACTTTTTACGCAATTTCTTGTCATCTTACAAAGATCTAAATATATCTCTGCTTATCCTATACAACCATTAACATTTCTTTTTTCCTGGAGAAAACGGATTTCTTTCAAAAGAAATATTTTGTCTTAAACCACGGAAGATTGTAGTCTTTCCATATAAAAAAAAGATTCATTCCGAATATTGCCTTTCTTTCATCATATCCCGCGTAAAAGTCTTCGATATTAACACAAGGTTTACTCCTTTATGTAATTTTACATAGGCCGTCTCTTAAACAATGAGCAATGAAAGATGAATATTTCCTAGGTAAAATACAGTAAAACAAACTTCTCTAAAATGACAAGTCCATCGGTGATCACTTGAAAAACAGACATCATAACCTAGTATGGTCAGAATTGTGATTAACTCGATCTGAAATGAAACAAATAATATTCGTTATTCGATTTAAGAGCTTACACTATTTAGGGAAAGCAAAACTTAGTTTATGCTGCTACTTGTATAACAAACGTTTATATGTATTTATGAGTATGCCACTTGAGTTGTAAATGCTTCAGTAAGTTCCTTCATATATATATATATATATATATATATATATATATATATATATATATATATACATACATACATATGTTCACGACCTATTTGCAAATGTTTTATGAAGATAACCGCCTATAGATAATACTAATAAAAATGACGACTTTGTACAGGGCCTAATTTTTAGAAGCTCTAAGCGCTTTACAACATTATTCAGCACCTATAAGATCAAACAAAAATATAATGATATGATTACAAAAACAAACACCATGAAATTAGAAAACATTATTTAAAAAAAAGCTGAGAATATTTAAGGTAGGAAACATTATTAGGTCTTTAAGTTTGTTCTTGCAGTCGAAAAAAGTGAGTTTTTAAAGCCCTCTTGAATGTGATCACTGTGTCTTTGTGTCTAAGTTCAGTGGGCAATTCATTCCAAGTTGCTGGGCCCTGGTATGCAAAAGAACGCTGTCCATATGACTTTGCTTTCATAGTGGGAATAATGAGTATACGATTGTCAGAAGAGGAGCGTAAGTATCTTGCTGGTGTGTATACATGGGTGAGGTCAGATAGGTATGTTGGACTAGAGTCCAACAGTAAAATGTAGCACAGAGAACAAATTTTGTGTTTGATTCTGGATCGAATGGATAGCCAGTGTAGGTTACAGAGCAGCGGGAAGGTGTGCTCTGATCGTGGTACTCTAAGTATTATCCGAGCAGCTGTGTTTTGAACCTTTTGAAGTTTCTGGAGCAGATATTGAGATGAACCAGACAGAAATGAGTTACAATAGTCCAGTCTTGAAAATACTAATGAACACACAAGTGTTTTAGTGGCATAAACTGAAAAATATTTGCGAATTGAGCTGATGCGTGTCAGCTCAAGATATGCAGCCTTGCATATGTTCATGACATGTTGGTGTAATGTGAGAGTACTGTCCAGAGTAACACCTAAGTTTCGTACTGATTGTGTGAATTTAAAGTTGGTGTTGCTGTTATTTATTGTTTGATATAAAGGATGTGAATGAGAAAGTCTTTGTGTTGTGATCAGAATGGCCTTTAGTTTTATCATCATTCATCTGCAGCTTGTTACATGTCATCCATGATTTCACATCAGAAATGCACCTCTCTACACTTTGGATGATAGCATCAACTTCAGTTGGGTGGCTAGATTTGTATATTTGGGTGTCATCTGGTTACAATTGGTGAGACACTGGATGATGATCTATGACACTTCAAAGCGACTTAGTGTACAGAATGAATAGACCAGGTCCAAGAAAAGTCCCCTGTGGAACACCACAACATAGATCAACTTGGCTGGAGTGTATTCCATTTGCAGATACAATTTGTGTCCTGTTGACCAAGTAGGACTTGAACCACAGTAAGGATATATCATGAATGCCAAATACATGCTGGAGATGGTGCAGTAATATATCATGGTATATTGTGTCAAAAGCTGCAGGCAAATCAAAGAGAGTGATGACTGTAATCTTTCCGCTATCCAACACCGAGATAATGTCGTTAACTACTTTTAGAAGAGTAGTTTCAGTACTGTGGCAAGGGCGATATGCAGATTGTACATTGCTAACAAGACTGTTTGAATTTAGATGAGATATAAGCTGGGATAGAACAACCTTTTCTAAGATTTTTGATATGAATGGGAGATTAGAAACTGGGCGGTAGTTCTTTAAATCGTTATGGTCTAGTGTTGGTTTCTTCAGCAGAGGCTTTACAATGGCAGTTTTGAAAAATGATGGGAATTTTCCGGATTGGAGAGAGGTATTGATAACATCAATTAGTGAAGGCAATACTGGATCTAAGCACTCAAGCAGCAGTGATGTTGGAATTGGGTAAAGTTCACATGACTTTGGTGCACTCTTCATACGGATTGTACGTACGAAATCCATAGAGACAGTTTCAAATGCTGCTAAATGGTTGCATAGAATTGTTAATGAAAAACTTTTCTACAAAGTATTTTATTTACTATTTGTTTACAATAGTATTTTTTCAGGCTTTGTGAATGCAATTGATTTGCTTTTACAATTTGATAAAAGCAATTTTGCCAATTATCTCTAATAAATAGTTTCTGAATCTTCAAATTAATCAAGTCTTATTTAATATTACTGAAAACTTTTTCATACAATTGTCATTACTTTCTTTGCATGTGACATATATATATATATATATATATATATATATATATATATATATATATATATATATATATATATATATATATATATATATCGGTGTGTGCATGTTTGTTTATAGTGTGTACGCTATAACACTGATATACCACGAGATGCATATTTTTTAAAAATTCATTACAAGGAGACAAGGCTGTGGCTATTTACAATCCTCTTTGCAAAATTGATATGCTGCTTCACTTCATTTGTAACTTCTATTTTCATTTATATTGATTAAATGAATTTAGGTCACACTTATAATTTAAACATGAAAGATGGTTTAAATTGAGAAGGTAGGTCACTACAAAAACAGCCTGGTTCGCTGCTTGAACATTGAACTCGTATTCTTTTCAGCAAGTGTATTGAAACGAGCGTGGAATATAAACTAAGTAAAGTGACAAACCAACAAGAGGTAATTCAAATGTTTAATGGTATTTGCACTTAGCCTAAAACATTTTAATGCTTTATTTAACACTGCAACCAACCATATAATTGTTTGTATCCTACACCTCTATGTCTCTTTCCTCTTTTCGTTGGTTGGTTTGACTAACTTTTATCATCATATATCATCATTCATGGGACCATCGACATGACACAGGCCAAAATCCGATTCGCTCGTGTATTCACGAACTTTTGCTCGTACCGTGCTACGATAGTCAAGAGAGAGAGAGAGAGAGAGAGAGAGATGTGCTTTGGGGCTTGTAAGAATTACCAAAAGGGCATTCAGAAAAAATTTCGATGAAATTGTGTACCATGTTTAATTCATTTAGAAAACAAGGATTATTAATATTTTCCTAGTTAGTTTCTTACATCCTTAATAAATATTCAGTGGAATTGCATTATTGATTAATAAAATCGATACCCTACTGTTTGGTATATCAAATGGTTTTATACCAACATTGTATTTGTCATGTATTTGTTCTTAATGTGTGGGGTATAACTATATATCTATTTTGTTAGTAAATTAAATAATCTCTCTCTCTCTCTTTCTCTTTTCTAGTTTCTAGCATGATATTTCCATTGCGAAATGCAGAAACAATTATTTCCTATCATAAATATTCCTTCATTTCTCAATTAAATTGTTATTAATGTTATTGGCCAAGATGTTTGAGAAAGTTTTTCTTGTCATCGTATGTATTCTCAATTTAAGTAAAATACCGAATAATTTTAATGTTGTTTTAAAAAACAGTATGCTAAAGAAATATACGTGTTTATGGGAAATCGCTGTCAGCTGAAAGCTTAATGTTCCTTTATAATGGCAAACTGTACCAATGAACACGTTTGTTCCCAAAAATCTAATATCTGAACCCAAATATTCCGTTGAAATAAATGTCGTTGTAACATGATTTAGTTTCTGATCGTAGATATGAATTTATCTGCTATTTTGTCCATTAATTATATATATGATATGCAAATATACATCACATCAGCATAACCAAGCTTGGTACTTTGCTCACCCTTCTCCTCGCCACGTGCACCTGCCACCCCATTACATCTAGGGAGCACTAAATATGGCCCTGAACGAACAAGATCTAGGTATTCGTGCGCGTTCCCTTTGGTATTGTATTCCATGTAACCACCTGAGGAGTCGCTGCCTCCTGTGCTACTCGCAATGTCAGGATTGTCCCTTAAGAAAGAAATGGAACACGATGACTATATGTACATTTATCTATTATACTATTCTATGATCAACTGAAAGTGTCTAGCTATATTACAGTAAGTATGCCATGAAGCTTTTCAGTTTAAATCGTTAACATTATAACAGCGCATAATGTTACGTGTCCCATTCAACAAACACCCTCCCCATTCCAAAAGATATCTGATGTAATCGATAGTACACTCTGGTGTTAGACAATTACATCTTTTGAACTAGATAAAATGTGTCAGTAATATAAAGGCCTAGCCTATACCTAACAGTACGAACTCGACTCAAATAAGATCTGTACTCCCCGAACTGGACCAAATTAGCCAATATTATAAGGATCATAAACTGCCCTGAACAACGAAAAACATAGCCAATAATATAAAGGTCCAGACTCATTGAAATATAAACAATTAGCCAACAATACAAAGGTCCTGAACCCTTTGCAGAAGACAAAATAAGCCCATACTTGTATGGATCAGACCCCCTAAACAAGATGAATTAACCAATGATATAAGGATCAAAACTTCTTTGAACAAGAAATAATTAGCCTATACTATATATAAGTCACATATTCCCATTAATCTAGCCTAATGACCCGAGCATGAGCAGTTTAAAGACAAAATTTCACAAAAGTCATTGAAACGTGACATATCTATCACAACGATATATGTTTATAAAGATGTTTTTCTCGTCACTAAAACTAAGGCGTATTACCAACAGAGATGCATACAATCGTCTAGCGTGATGATTCTAGCAAAAACGGTGTTTCATAAATATGCTTAAGACACATAAATGAACAGTCACAGAAACGTAAAATATGGACCACAGTGACATCTTTTGTAGTACAGATCTGAATGCATCTTCTCCCATAGTTTCATTATTCCATGTGTAATAAAGTGTAAAAAATCCAATGTGACATGACCTAAATGCAAAACCTGATCCGTAGCCAGTACAACGTTAACTATGGATGAACGTGACCTACTTTTATAATGACGATATGCTACTGGTCATCCCGCCGCTACATTTTATGTCAGGTATAACAATATGCATACTGGGTGAAATAAATTACCTAAACAAACACTCAACCATGAGTGTACAAAAAACGCGCATATGTACAAAGTTAGCCACATTAGCCACTTCCCGATGAGTAGGTATGGTGAAACATACTCCAAACTGGCGTCCCGTTCGTAGGAATAAAGTATGGTTGCAATGCAGTCTTACTATACGTATGAATATGCTTTTATATGATGCTCATGCTAAAGCCAGGTGTATTTTGCTAGCTCTCCGCTAAATAAAGGATATATTACCGGTACAATAGACACTGGTATATTAATACCAGATAAGATGTTATGTCCATATAAATTTATATTTCGAAATGCTAACAATATAACTATAAATTATATTAATAAACTCAAATCAGATTTATACAATTTTAGTCTTCTTCATAGCACAGACTGAAAGTAAAATGGACGAATTTCCAAGTACCACCGTCAACAATTTTTGCTAAATGATATTCAAATTTCTCATACAAATGTATAAATTCAAATAATTAAGACAAGAATACGCTTTGAACAATGTCTGTTTTAGTTTGCTATGAACTAAAAATTATTCTTAGTAAAGTCATAAATTTTAAAATCAAAATCTACAATAATTCTAAATTGGCTTGATTAATTTGATGTGGAGATCTTTAGATTTTGTGCCAGTGATGGAATGTCTCACACTCACTCAATATCATTAGTATGTATGTATTCGTACGTCTCCTCTCCATCTCCTTCGGAAGAAAGATCAAACCTTTGGACGTCTCTTGGCGGAGGAATTGGTGGCCTCTCTGCAACTCTTGGATCCAGTTTTTGCTGGTCGTATGTCTAAAATGGAAAAAGGAAAACTGCAACAGGTAATGTACAGACTTAAAACAAAACAAAGATACTGAATTGGTGTTCTAAGACTAATCCAAACACATTAAACTGCCCGACCAGCTTCCACTGCCGACGTTGCCCCTTCCCGGAATGTATTTCACGTGCCTTAACTCTCGATCGCAGTTGTTACTTGTCCGTTTACTAACATCCATTTATAAAGTGTGTTCAAAAATGTTTATATCCTGAAAAGTATTTCAGTCTTCGCTCCTTCATCTGTTACGGTTGCCCCTGTGGATTGTTTCTTGCTTTGTATCTTGAACCCTGATGTCAGTGATGATACCCTTGATGTTGTTTGTCATCATTTTGGTCTTGTTTGCACTAATTTCCATGCCATAGGCTGCAGTGGTTTGGTCAAGGCTCTCTACTAAGCTAGCTAATTCCTGCTCATTTCCTGCTAGTCCATCAATGTCATCAGCAACATTTACGTTGGTGAATGTTCTGCCTCAGATGCTGACTGTCCCTGTATGCTTATCAAGCACGTATACCATGATTCTCTCCAGATAGATGCTGTGTATTGTGGGAGAGATGAGACAGGCTTGTCTGACTCCGACTGTCGTTCCGAACCAGTCCGCTGTGCTGCCGTTGAAGTATACTGCACTGGTGGCAGTGATATTGCACCTCTTTGACAAGGCCACCAGTGCAAGGCCACCTATGTTTCTACATGCTGAGTTAATTGCATTTTTTTATATCTCAATTTTGAATTTCATCAGACGAACCCATGATCAAGGGCAACAAAGGTTCTACACGCACACAGATCGATACTACATCAGCAATAGACGTGCCAAGTTTGGCGAAATTCCACCAAAAATAAACTTACTGACCGACAGTCGGATGGACCAACTGGGGCTACTGTTAACAAGTGTTCTGTTAATGGTAATTTGTTTCACACACTTCCGATGCAAGATACCGGTTTTATAAAATGTCATTTTGTTTAACACCATTTAAAAGTTTGTTTATGTGTTACGGCGCAGCTGACAGCTACGTGTCAGCTACTTCAACTTTAGCATTACAGCGAAATGACGCTATGCTTCACTTTCTTTCAGAAGCAAACCTGATTCGTGCCAATCCAATAAGTCTGGCAGCGAAGTTATTTTATTGTATGCGCCACTTGCTTTAAGAGAGAAACAGAATTATGCTAGTTGAAGGAGTCAGACGGCGAAGTAACTGTTTCGCTTTCTTTCAGAAATGAATCCGAAATGAGTCTGTAATTATGCTAGAAATAAAACAATGCAATTACTGAAAATGTTTTTAAGAAATACAACAACGAAATAAAACATAGAACGCACATATGTGAATCAATACATACATGTTTTGGATTTAGTGTATGTTTGCTATCGATGTATATGTTGGTTTGGTTTTAATGTATATTTGCTATCGGTGTATATGTTGCTTTAGTTTCAGTGTATAGTAACCATCGATGTATATGCTGGTTTGGTTTTAGTGTATGTTTGCTATCGATGTATATGTTGGTTTAGTTTTAGTGTATGATTGATATCGATGTATATGCTGGTTTGGTTTTAATGTATGTTTGCTATCGATGTATATGTTGGTTTAGTTTAAGTGTATGATTGCTACAATGGCTGCTGACCTGGCTGGTTCGATGGCAGGACTCAAACCCGCACCTTTTCGATCATCAATCCAGAATTCAGCCACAGAGGCTCCGAAAGTGCTTGAAACTTAACAGAAATATGGCCATTTATAGTGTATGGATGTTCTCTTGTTCAAGTCCCAATCGTATTTACAAGACATGATATAAATACAGTCACATGTGGTAAATTCCTCAATATTTACATTTCGCAACCGTCTGACTGTAATTTTGTCTTTAATTTTCTATTTATTTCATATACAAGAGTATGTATGTATGTATGTATGTATGTATGCGTGTGTGTGTGTGTGTGTGTGTGTGTGTGTGTGTGTGTGTGTGTGTGTGTGTGTATTGAGCCATTATATATCTCCATTATTTCTGAATGTTCATTGCTTATTAAAAACATATCCTTGTGATGGGCACACCTAAACATTATATTTCTTTCCTATTGCTTTTCTATATATCAGACAACAAAATATTCTTTCATTAATCGGATATTTCGAGATATATTTCTTAATAAGTAGACAACAATGTTTGTTCAAGGCTTAAATAAATTGATAGCAGGCAATGAAAATAAACCAAAATAAATATATAACATCTGATGCCATTTTATTTTATTTCTATTATGACATGCAATAAAAATATGTACGCTTATTTAACAGGTGTTATATCTATTTAAACTTACTATAGAGATAGGGTCATTTGCAAAGGAGGAAAAGAGAAACATGGCAGAGATAAAGAGTTATAGTGGTAAAAGGCAGAGGGAAAAGCGGTCAGAAAGACATATAAACCTTAGCTTCCCGTAGAGGCACCTTACAGCACTGATTTCGACATCGCTTGTAATACATTATACAGGCTACAAAGATGGTTGCGATACATAGTACACCAGCGGAAGCTCCAACTACCGGACCGGCCCAATCTGCAGAATATACAAAGATATTTATTGCATATTTGTGTTACTCTGCAAATATTAAACCGATTCTGAAGCTTAAAACCTGGCATGTCGTAATGGGTAAAAAGTAGGTCAACACAAAATTGTTTCAATTTTATTAACCCCTTGTTTCTCCAAACGTATGACTGATCTTTTATTATTCCAAGAAATATTTCGCTTAACACAGCAATTAGGAGTTTGTTGGTGTTATATTACAAAATATTTGAACACTAAGGTCACAACGCCGCCTCCATCGCCCCGACGACTGTACACATCGTGCTTGCAAAAGTTTCCCAACACACACACATACAAACAAATACACACACCAATATAAGCACACTCTCGTGTATACACACTCAATCGCAATCACAACCACATAAATATTATGTAAACAAAATATACAAAGATTCGGTTTCTAAAATATATTATCAAGCAAAATCAGAATTTAGTCAGCATCCACATTCCATCATTGAAGATTTAATAATAAATTGGTCGTAATTGTCTCTGTGTTTTAGATTAGTCATAAATTGCTCTTAATTTTCACTGTGTGCTAGATGAGTCATAAATTACTCTTAATTGTCACTATGTGTTAGATTAGTCATAAATTTCACTTAACTGTCACTATGTGTTAGACTAGTCATAAATTACTTTTAATTGTCTCGTCGTGTTAGATTACTCATAAATTACTATTAAGTGTCACTATGTGTTAGATTAGTCATAAATTACTTTTAATTGTCACGTCGTGTTAGATTAGTCATAAACTACTTTTTATTGTCTCGTCGTGTTAGATTACTCATCAATTACTCTTAAGTGTCACTATGTGTTAGATTAGTCATAAATTACTATTAAGTGTCACTATGTGTTAGATTAGTCATAAATTAATATTGTCACTTCGTGTTAGATTAGTCATAAATTACTCTTAATTGTCACTTCGTGTTATATTAGTCATAAATTACTATTAATTGTCACTATGTGTTAGATTACTCATAAATTACTATTAAGTGTCACTATATGTTAGATTAGTCATAAATTACTATTAATTGTCACTTCGTGTTAGAATAATCATAAAACTATGTTTAATGGTCACTATGTGTTATGCAATGTAATGCATCAATTACATGCAGTCGCAGAATTTGCAACTCCCAATATTCCAGCGGAGGATTTAAAGGTGATATAACCTTCATTAGTATTTATATTACATCAAATGGCACAGTTTAAACTCACAATATGATCTTGATGGTAGAATATGTGTATCGACTCCATTAAACTCAATTAAAATATTACAGTTAACTCTAATCACTTAGGGTATTTGTGTATATCATGAGTAACATAAATCACGTTTCCTTTTTATGTCTTCCTCATGAAAACATTTTTGCTGGATTTATTGTTTGTCCAGCATCACATCATCGTATACTACGAGACTATTAATAAATCCATCGAGGTCATCTACCGATAGGGCTTCACCAATATCGGTGATAAAGTCAATAATAGCATTACCTTCCTCATTTAACAATACTGTTTTCATTAAAATCTGTAAGCACTTCGTAGCATCGCTGATCATCAACTGAATGAGGTAATAAATACAACTTATCCCATCTGAGCCATCTCATTATCAAATTAAGCAATAATTGCGTCTTACCAGACCCAGATAGACCTATGATAATTGCTCTACTGGCATTTAGAAGAGCTGGCTAATGTTTGACTGGGTTCCTGCTTTCGTGTCGCTGAGAAATTAATGACATCCATGTTATACAAATATAATAAATAATATGGATCTATAGTGTGTTCGATGCATCCACCCCCACAAGTGTGTTAGCAACAATATCAACAACAAATAAAAAGTGAGCGCTTACAGGCAAGTGTGTGAAAAATGGTACAAATAAATACAATTTTAGTTCGTTTCGTATGAAGACAGGTGGTGATGTCGCTGCTTCACGGGGCAAATTACCAGGAGCTCCATGTGCTAAATACCCCGGAGAAAACACACCCACCTGGATATAATTATTATGGACCTGGAACCCGACTTGATATTCGACTTGACGAACGAGATCAACAAAGACCTGATGAATATCCAATAAAAGCGATTGATAAAACGTGTCATGTTCATGACGTAGCTTATAAAAATTGAGATCTGCAACAACGAAATATTGCAGCCGTAAAACAAATTCATGCATTAAGTGCTATAAAAATATATTTAAGGGAATCATTAGCTAATTCGTTGGTAAGATCCGCGATGAAAGGTAAATTATTATACGGAGCCGGTAATTAATCAACCGATTATTGAAATAATGGAACCGATTTATTATAGCCCAAGAGGGTATTGGAAAGGTAGAGCAGCGATTAGTAAACTCGCTGATGCCGCAAAGGTTAGACTTTATCTTACTGAAAATTGGTTAGCACGACATGCAATATGGCCAATTTATTTACCACTACCTAAATAAATTCAGCATGCATATTTTGATGTCAGCACTTCTAATGAAGTTCATCAGGCTGATATTTTGTTTTTATCACATGATACTATTAAACTTGATAGACGTCAATTAATATACGAATTGACTGTCGTTGACCTTGCAAGTAGTTATAAGGAAACAGAGCCGTTATCAACTAAAACGGCAACTACAGTTTCTTCTGCTTTTGAAAGAATGTATCAACGAGGACCCTAGCGATGGCCACAACTATTACAGTTTGATCCTCGCAAGGATTTTATTGGTACAATATCATTTTTAATGTAAAAACACAACGTCAATAATAGACGAGAACATACTGCAAGTCATCGTGATCAAGCAATTGTTTAACGATTAAATTGAACACTTGCTGAGCGGTTATTTGGATATCAATATGCAAAGGAAATAATTCAGAAAGATATGATATCTCGCTAATGGGTTGTAAGATTACGAAATGTGATAACTGCGTTAAATAATGAAATTACACGAAAAACTGCCATGAAACCTATTAATACGATTACAATAAAACACCAATACAACGATATAAATTTTCAAAACAACGATTGTTATGTAATGTGACTGAAGGATATTTATATGAACCCGGTGAACTTGAAGGTGGTAAAAAAGAGCGACTGATCCTATTTGGAGTATTACAACACATACAATTTATAGCGTGATAAGATCCAGGGGTAGGCCTGCAATGAACAGATTAGATTCAACTACTTCTCAGCGTGGATTTGTACACGAGCAAATACAAGTAATTCCTGACGAAACACAATTACCACCGCGTTCACTTTGTAAACTAACACCTCGACGTCGATTACATTCAAGACAGGTCAGAATTACATTTGAATTGTCTTTTTTTTAAAAATATTGCCACAACGTTACTGTCTTGCAGATCGTACTCAGAATAGTATGTTCTTGTTTTAATGTCATGATAAATTCCGTGTCAAGATCAAAGTCCCGTTTTTTTTCTTGGGGTGGGGTTGTCACATTGTTTATAAATAATTGTTTTCTTACGACATCATCGCCATTGCCAGAAATGGTTTCCTGAGTGTAATTATTTTCTGTAAAGTCTATGACAATTCTCTGTAGCTGAGATATTCTTCTGACTTGAGACACTGCGAGATAAACTAAACTTGACCATTTCGATACGATCATCGACGATCCAAACATTTGTATTAGAGACGGTTAATCCTTGTGATACATGAATTCTCATTTTGTATCCTAGCGTCCATGGAGTGTATTACATAGTTAACGCGCTCTCAACAACTTTGACAGGAACCATAACAATATCATTTAATACAAGATTTTATTTCTCTGAAGATCCTGGTATAACAGCTTTCGATATTCTGTCGTCTGTATCTGCTCGTCGATAACATAATGGTACGGATACATTTGGAAATTTTTCATTCTGTAACAAAACTAACTGTTGTTGAAGTGTCTCACGAACTATCTTTCTACTTGCAACTATCTCATCTTGTTATCTCCAAAATTCCAAAAATTCCTAATAGAAGTTTCTGAAATAATTTCACGCAGTATTTCACATTGAATTTTATTCGGTTCTAGTCTGATCAATTTCTTAAACTTTAATTCTGTATCAAGAGCTCAATGATCATCAATAATTTATTCATAATTAATCAACAAGTTTTTTCAACCATACATGAGGAGATAATACAACAAAAAGCGGTGGTTGAATATGACCGCCACATTAGTACAGCAGTATTTTTTGTCAATAACCAATCAAGAAATGTTTAATGTTTCTAATGAAACGGTCTATATTTCAACCCAAACAACAACCCTTTGAATATATTTCTCGTCCATTCATTCATGAGTCCATTTATTACCCTTCCATCTAAAGAATTTGTGATAAGTGCGTGATTTAATATTTCTTTCTTTCATTTTTCTCGCGAGTCTGTGTGTAGGTGTTAATACAACTATATCAAAATTCCGAAATAATTTCATCACACGAGTTGTTTTACCACAACTTCTAGGCCCATTAAGATAATAATAATAATAATAATAATAATAATAATAATAATAATAATGAGGACTTTTTATAGTGCCTTTAGAAGCTTTAAGGGCTTTGCAACAACAGACAACACCTATAACATAATAATAAATAACATATATCATGAAATGATTACAAACAACAAACGCCATAAAATAAGAAAACATAGAAAATAAATATGCTGAAAATTGTTAAGGTAGGAAACATTATTAGGTCCTTATGTTTATTCTCGCAGTCGAAATAGGTGAGTGCTAGAAGCACTCTTGAATGGGATCACTGTGTCTTTGTGTCGAAGTTCAGTGGGCAATTCATTCCAAGTTGCTGGGCCCTGGTATGCAAAAGAATGCTGTCCATATAACTTTGCTTTCATAGTGGGAATAATGAGTATACGATTGTCAGAAGAGGAGCGTAAGTATCTTGCTGGTGTGTACACATGGGTGAGGTCAGATAGGTATGTTGGACTAGAGTCTGACAGTGACATGTAGCACAGAGAACAAATTTTGTGTTTGATTCTGGATCGAATGGATAGCCAGTGTAGGGTACAGAGCAGCGGAGAGGTGTGCTCTGATCGTGGTACTCTAAGTATGATCCGAGCAGCTGTGTTTTGAACTTTTTGAAGTTTCTGGAGTAGATATTGAGATGAACCAGACAGAATTGAGTTACAATAGTCCAATCTTGAAAGTACTAATGAAAACGCGAGTGTTTTAGTGGTATCAAATGAAAGATATTTGCGAATTGAGCTGATGCGTCTCAGCTCAAGAGATGCAGCCTTGCATATGTTCATGACATGTTGGTGCAATGTGAGAGTACTGTCCAGAGAAACACCTAGGTTTTGTGCTGATTGTGTGAATTTAATGTTGGTGTTGCTGATATTTATTTCTTGAGGTGAAGGAGGTGGATGAAAAACTGTTTTTGTTGTGATCAGAATGGCCTCAGTTTTATCATCATTCATCTGCAGCTTGTTACATGTCATCAATGATTACACAGATGTGTACCTCTCTACAACTTGGATGGTAGCATCGACTTCAGTTAGGTGGCAAGATTTGTATCTTTGGGTGACGATGTATGCACTTGAGAGCGGCTGAGTGTATAAAATGAAGAGAACAGGTCAAAGAGCATACCCCTGTGGAACATTACAACATAGATCAACTGGGCTGGAGTGTATTCCATTTGCGGAAACAATTTGTGTCATGTTGACCAAGTAATACTTGAACCACAACAAGGCTGTATCATGAATGCCAAACATATGCTGGAGACGGTGAAGTAATAGAGCATGGTCCATTGTGTTAAATGATGCAGACAAGTCAAGGAGGGTGAGGACTGTACTCTTTGCGCTCTCCAAAGCAGAGAGAATCTCATTAAGTACTTTTAGAAGAGTAGTTTCAGTACTGTGGCAAGGGCAATATGCAGATATTACATTGCTAAAAAGACAGTTTGAATTCAGATGAGATACATCTTAGGATAGAACAACTTTTTCTAAGCATTTTTATATGAATGGGAGATTAGAAACTGGACGGTAGTTTCTTAAAGCGTTAAGGTCGAGATCAACTGCAACTGTTTTATGTCTAGCAACAGGATCATATACCGATGTGTAGATGATAATTTTGATATTCAATTATTTGGTAAATAAATATCCCTAATTTCAACGTCAGCTGATTCAGAATAATTAAGTATATTTTCTTGTTTTATTCTCCATTCACACGATGATGCATAAGTGCCAATATGTAGTTGTTCCAGCAATCCTGTACATTTTCTTGATATAAAACGAATCCGTAGCTACTCTGACAGCAAACTCAGAAACTCTTTTGTCATTGATAATAGATTTATGGAAACGTATCCGAGCACTGAAGATCTTAAATAAGTAAACTGCGGTGACTCACCGTCAATATAAGTCACAATTGTACCTAATTAAGTTCCGTCTGATAAGTTAATATTACATCGACTTATAAACGTATTTGTATTCGTTGTATCAAAAGTTATAAAATCAAGTTCAGCATCATCTATAATCATTATTTTACACTGATGTTTATGATCATATGACCCACCTTGGTTGAATTTACAGATTATGTTTCTGCCAAGATCTTCTGCGATTTTGTTTTCAAAACCAGTTATATTATGATTGTCATCATCAGAGTATTGTTTTTTGTGGTAACCCAATTTCTCTCTGCGGACGATACGATATAATTGCCACTCTTACAACGAACGATATCAGTATTTTTACATCAAGCATATACCGCAATAAAAATATTGGTTCCCACTTTATTTCTAAAAAATGTTTGCCAAACCAGGCATAACAAATCGGATAAAGATTTTTGGCTAACTTAAATGATTCGATAGAAGCGAATCCAGTCAAGTCAAAATCCGATAATGGTCCATTCGTTGATACTCTCGACATCTGGTGTGATAGATGTCCAAATCGCTCAAAATACTTAGAACACTCTCAAATACCAATAAAACTTCACGGATAACATGCAACCATATTAACCGATATAACATCCGTATAATTATATTTACTATTCCACAATCTAGCGTGTCCACCGTGTCCGTATTCGACAAAACTCGATATTATTTCTTCAAGAAAATCCAATATTGTTGGTTTCCACAAATTTTTCTCTTTAGAAAAATGAGCAGCAACTGAAGGAACGGTAAAACAATTACTCAGTAATTGTTCAACATCGTCATTGGTATATTTCAACGCGAGATTTATCATTTCGTCTTGGATGGATTCTGTATGATAAATATCTACATTAGGTTGTACAAACTAATCATAGTTGCCATCATCAGAACCCTGAAACAACCATACGTATACAGGATCATTCTTACATACTTCGTTAATACAATCAAATATATCTCCTTGTCAAATTTAGCTATTCATTTAGTGGAAATATTGTTACTGAATAAGTCCACGCATGCGCATTATGAACAATAATTTCAAACGAAGATAATTTCGGTTTATACTTTGATTCGTATAAAATCTATCTGGCTATCGTTCTTAATGTTATTGGGAATTTTAATTTCTTTTCTAATTCAGCGACGTCTTTGATAGACGCTCCAGTATCCTTAACTATTTCTACCCATCTTTTTATTTTTTTACGTCGCTGATCTGTTAAACAATTTCCAAGAATCGTGTTTGTAAAATGTTCTTTACTCGTTCGGTTACACAATGTCACCTTGACAATTTCATCGGTTTCAGATTATTAACGCTGGGTTTTTCATTCAGCGGATCAATAACATAAATAACGACGGATATAGGATACGCGTGATCATATTACGGTTATTCAATACCAGTCAACATTCCTGGTTTGGTATTTTTACTTAATACGGCGATTTTTGTTTTCATTATGAAGGACAGGGTCACATTTGTCACTGATAATCAAAGTATTATTGTCTGTATCTGATAAAACAATAAACTAACTCTGAAAAAATATATTTGATTGTCGAGATAATTAATAATAGTTGCCGCTTCTTTCCTCGTGTCATGAATAGTATTAGACAACGTTTTATTCGTCGAATCAACCAGAACTCGCATCGGTAACTCAGGGGATATTCTGTCAAGATCAAATTTATCTTTAGAAGCCTTAATTTTAATTGTGGATGATAGATCGTTCATATTATAATTAAAACAAATATATATGTAATTGAAAAATTATATATATATATATATATATATATATATATATATATATATATATATATATATATATATATATATATATATATATATATAATGATTCAAACAAAGAATAAATTTAGATGGTCAATAATAGGCTCTACAATTCATTGTGACACATATGGTGTAAACGAATTCTGAGGATATCATTTACAAAGTGTACGGACAGGTGGTTTAGGACCAAAACCGTGTTCGAAGTGGGGTTTTGTAGTTAGACGAGAAACCCAGTTGTGTGTGCAATGTGGTGGCAAAACATACAAAGAGCTGAAACGACAGGATGATAAAAAATAATTAACAACGGCAATAATGACGAGGTTATAAAAAAACTTTAAAGACTATCTAGCTTGGTTTTCAAATAATGATTTAGAGAAATATTATTATACAAATGGAGCAAAACGAATTTGTGAAACGTCCTATCATAACGAATTATCAAGCGTCTGTTGATGTTATCACCAGACACTGTCGACTAAAAAGACCTTTCGTCGGCGATGTTAATAATTGTGGTTATCTAAGATTTACTGTTGGGAGGAAAAATATTTCTTCCATAAATTTATTTTTGAATGATTCAACGGATTAATCGAGAAGGGATTTTGTGATCGATCATGTTAATTCAGATAAGAAAAATAATAATTTGTGTAATTTGCGAACTGTAACACAAAAAGCATAAGATCGGTTGTATGTGTAAATGTAGAGACAGGTGAAGAAATAATATTTCCACCGACATCTGAAGCTGCTAAATATTTCGATATTTGATCTGCTTCAATACATTTTCTGTAGCAAATAAAATATACAAATCGTTATTTTCGAAGAAATATAAACAAAAAAGAGCATTTCAGTATTATTAAAGGGAGATAAATCTGTCTCTATCCGGTACAGTAATTAACTAGTTACCCTGATTATATTAAAAAATATTCCTTTTTTTATCATCATGCTCATCGTTAAAATATCAAAATTAAGCAGTATTTATTTACTCTGAGCCTTCAATCGTTGATGTCGAATCTTCCATAATCCTTATGTAATATATGCATTTTGCGAGTTTTGTCAATGACAAAATGTGTAATGTATTTTTATGTTTATAAAATGTTGTGATAGAGCAGTTATTTATTCATTTTGAAGCTTCTATTATTGAAGGGAGATGTCTCTGCCTCTCCGGCAGAGTAATTCAGTATTAACCTCGCTTGTTACGTTGAATGACCTCTGGGAAAAGGGGGATAACTCTGTATCGTATATTTCTCCGTTAAGCTTAATTTTTTGTCATCGTAATTAATTAATTAACCATTTATATAATAATTAATGTCAGTGAAATTACATAGTTTTAGTTCAAATTAGATGAGATATATTTATGGTTTCTAACTAACTAACAAAATCAAGGTAGAAAAAGTGGTTGCACACGAAGTTACATGTACAATAGAGCTTATTTGTTTTTAGATACCCAGGAAAATGCTTGTATTTCAACCCTGACTTTGTCAAGGGAGAAATATAGTATGCGATTATTTGTTACAGTGTGTTCTGAAAATTAGAAATTAATCCACGCTGTTATTGTACTCTGTACTGTATAATAATCATCTGTAGCAATCCAGCATAGGTAATTTTATAATAATTTCTAAAACACACATGTATAAGATTGGAACGTAGCGCAGTGCTAGAGCATCTGATTCTCATACTCGAGGTTTGTCGTTCGAATCCCGTTATAACAACTGTCGACGGTGGCAAAAAACACGATTTTTCATTATAAAAGTGAGGTCTACCGCCAAGTTCGTGAATTTCAACAAAAAATTACACCCTCCCACCATGATCTTTGCACTCTCCCGGCATTGATGATGGAGATGTATAAATCTGTTGAACGTATATGTAGTGTGCCGTCCCTAGAATTAAGTTATAGATAAAGATTCCATGTATTGTTTCCTCCTTAGAATTAAGATTATATGTAAATATGTTTCTTCTGAACTTGCCAGGATGTCGGTTGGCAAACAAAGAGTTCACATGGAGGTCGTGATGTGTAAATATACTGCCTTCTGAACCTGCTAGAATGTATTTTGGCAATCTAGCATTTCACATGGTCGTTGTGTTTTGTAAATATATATTTTATTTTAAACAGATATTTATTATATAAATTTTAAAAATATTAATGATATTATTTTGCAATTAAAAATTGAAATATAAAGGTACAAAAATATCTGATGAACTAAATCCTAAGAAAATTATTTGTGATTTTGAATTATTGCAAGAACGTAAACACTGGTCAACAGTGAAATCATTACTGACTTGAAAAGGCCCTAATCTGTAGTATTTTGGTGTGCCGAACACGAATATAACCGTGAAAAATTTGTATTGGCTCTCGTTTTGAAGATATTCATATACCTCATTTTCTATGTTTCACTGTGTAAATTTCTCCAGTAGGACTGCAGCAACATCCGGAATAATGATGTAACATTGCATAATACCATCATGCTCACATCATCCACAGTTGATTGCATCATTTTCTGATGCAATGCAATACTAATGCTATGCGGCTGCTGAAGTAAGTTGACGTCAGCAGTGTACTATACATGTGTAGGCCTATTATACTAATGCCAGGCGGCTGCTGAAGCTGACGTAAGCAGTGTACTATATAAAGCCCAATCAGATAGGTTCAGCATTTAAAATATTTTAGACGTTGTGCGAGACAGTTCAAGCTACTGTTACATAAAACTTATTATTTTATCCATTTACGTACAATAAAGAACAGTAATGCCTCGAAAGTGTGTTAATACCGCGGACAATTTTTGCTATATTTGTGGGGAAGTGACATTTGCCAACCAGAAGAAAAGTATCAATTCTCAAGTGAAGAAGGCATATCATCTTTACTTCGGATGCAAGGTTGGTGACCAAGACAAGCCTTGGGCTCCGCATATATGCTGTGCTACATGTACAACACAGCTTTCACAGTGGTTGAATTGCAAAAGGTCATCAATGCCGTTTGCAGTCCCAATGGTGTGGAGAGAGCCAAGCAACCACCTAAATGACTGTTACTTCTGCTTGGTTCCTCCTCTTTCCGGCGGAATAACGAAGCGAAAGAAGTCGAGAATAGTCTACCCAAACATTCCGTCTGCATTGAGACCAGTTCCACATGGTGAGGGACTTCCTATTCCAGAACCTCCAGCAGAATATTCTCTTGATTCATCTGACGAAGACAAAGGTGAGTCGACCTGTTCTTCTCCTGGTCCATCAGCATGCAGTGATCCAGATTTTCACTGTGGTGCATCATCAACCCCACACAGAATAACACAGGAAGAACTAAATGACCTGATTCGTGATTTGGACTTATCAAAGAACAAGGCAGAATTGCTAGGATCAAGACTCCAACAATGGAATCTTCTAGAAGAAGATGTCACAATTACTGCATATCGAAAGCGCCACCAGCAATTGGAGCCTTTCTTCAGAAAAGAAAGTAATCTGATATTCTGTTTCGATATTGAGGGCCTCATGAATGCTTTAAAAATCACTCATGACCCACAAGAATGGAGACTATTTGTGGACTCTTCGAAACTGAGTCTCAAGGCTGTGCTTTTGCACAATGGAAACATTCTTCCATCTATTCCAGTAGCGTATGCTGTCCACATGAAAGAGACATACGATAACTTAAGGCAGCTACTGAATTCCATTGAGTATAACAAGTACAGCTGGCACCTCTGTGGTGATTTGAAGGTAGTTGCCCTTTTAATGGGACTGCAGCAAGGATATACAAAATACATGTGTTTCTTATGCGAGTGGGATAGCCGAGCAAGGGAAATGCACTACATGAGGAAGGAATGGACTCACAGGCAGAATGTAGCCATTGGAGAGAAGAATATCCAACACCCAGCTCTGGTTGAGGCTCAGAAAATCTTGCTACCACCCCTTCACATCAAACTAGGTTTGATGAAGAACTTCGTGAAAGCCATTGACCGGACTTTGCCAGCATTCCGATACCTGCATGAAAAATTCCCTCGACTCAGCGAAGCAAAGATTAAAGAGGGAGCTTTTGTGGGTCCTCAGATTCGAGAGCTTTTCAAAGATGACCGGTTCAACAACTTGCTGGAAGGTGACGCGAAACAAGCATGGAATGCTTTTCGCCTAGTTTATACAAACTTCCTCGGAAATGTTAGGGCAGAAAACTATAAGGAACTAGTAGAAGACATGTTGATGAAGTATAAGAAACTTGGCTGCAATATGTCTCTAAAGATTCACTTCCTTCATTCCCATTTGGATTTCTTTCCTAGTAACTGTGGTATTGTTAATGATGAACACGGCGAACGTTTTCATCAAGATATCGCAACAATGGAACAAAGATACCAGGGAAAATGGTCCACTACAATGCTGGCTGACTACTGCTGGACACTCCTCAGAGATGCTCCCGAACAGCTGTACAGGAGACAGGCGAAGAAATCTAAGATGTAGTCAATGACTTGATTTTTTATAGGTAGGCTATTACAGTTGACCTTTTACTATTGGAATGCATTTCGTTATGTAAACATTAATTTCTTGCAGATTACAAAAAAACTAGAGCCAATTTTGCAATTTGACTGTCATATTCGTGTTCAGCACATAAAAATTGATAAGAATTGACTAATTTTATTTCAGTAACATGACTTTTGTAAAAATTTGTTGTCCAGTGAAATTGGAAGATAGATATACACTACTAGTAGAATGCAAATTCATTAAGTAAATTCAACAAACTATGTTTTATTCTTTGCCTGCGGTGAAGGAAACGGAAGTTGATAATTGTGATCAAAACATTGAGATCAGAATTGTCTCAAATACGAGACAAAATATTATGAACACACGTGTGAGACAATTAGGATTATGTCAGATCGTGAAAATGAAATCGCTGTTATTAGTGAAAGTAGCGACACAAAGTGAATAATTATCCTTGTCTTTGTAAAGGGACACAGATTTTTGTTTATTCTAACCTGATTATTATTATTATTATTATTATTATTGTGAAATTCTTTATTTTGTTGTTTACGATGAGATTTCCATTATTTTAGTACTATTTACCCCAACAGAATCATAACATCTAACTGATTGTCATCATTTTAGTACTATTTACGCCCAGCGGAATTAAACAATCGATAAAATTTTCATTATTTAGGTAGTATTTACCTCATCAAATTAACGAAAAATCAGTAAAATAAAATAAATTCTGTTATAATATATTTGTTATTCGCTTTGACTTTGTCAAGGATTATTATGTACTTTTTCTGCTGTTTTGTGATGAGATTTTCATTATTTTTAGTACATATTACTCCATCGAAAATCTACAATCTACCCGATTTTCATTATTTTAGCATCTCTTACCCCATCAATTTGATGAAATTGTTAGATAATCTGAAAACATTATTGGTAATATACCCGTCAATTTGATGAAATCAGATTTGTTTTTCAGAATTAGAGAATTTTTTTTTAATTGATCAAATTCAATACAAGAATGTGCATAATTCATAATCTGCTATGCATCACACGTAAACATAAGAATATGTTTTTCAAGATCTCCTTGATAGCTGCCATCAATTGCATCTCATAAAAGATTGACTGCAATAGTTGAAGTTATATTTACAATTCCTGGTGAATATGACGACCGCCACAATACAGTGTTTGAGAATAACTGCCGGTGGGCTATTGTTTCCATGTTTCAAGTATTTTTGGAAACTGTTCATCGATAATATCGTTGACTGATTTATTTAGTTCGTCGGCGTTAAATCCAGCCAAATTGAATGTCGGTAGCTCTACCTCTGACAGTAGATTTGTTTCAGTCTAATACTTGTCAATAAAAATTGTTGGTGTGTATAAATGGTGTTGTCGCTCCTAATAAATCTACGTCTGGACTTAATCACCGTTTGCATAATACTTTGATTAACAATTTCGAGGTAAAATGTAGCCTGGTTCCAGAGTTCAATTTGTTTGATGATTTCCTGCCCTGTTCTTGTGAACGTTACGTCGAAAAGATACTCGGTAAATAGCCGACGGAATTTGTCTAGATATTGTTTGTGATCACGATTAATATCATCAAATGTAAACTTGATATCACTGGCGATATATGGCTTAAGGGGTGTTCCGTACATCCGCCATATATCATTGAAGTAGGATTGTAATTCACCATCGTCGGCGTTAGCTTCTATTACTTTCTATAACGGACTGATCAATTTGGAGTATTTTCCCAATACAAAAGTTTATCTCAATTATATTATTAGATAGTCCTGGTTGATGTATTGATGAAAGTACTGTCGGTGGTATTTCAGGCCATCCTAAAACACATCGGATTGATGAAGAATAAATATCGACGATGTAATCTTGTGAATTTATTTCTATCACAGCTGAAATGTTGGTTCTTGAACCATTATAGCTAGATTTGATTCTGCGTTGGAATTCATCGTTGATTTTTTCAATCCGATAATTACCTGTGGGAATATCGACAACTTGCCTATCTGGAATTCCATTTTCTTTATTTTTATTTGCAAATACATGCGAATTATTCGCCTGCAGTCCACCAAATGATTTTTATCTGATATTTGGCCAGCTGTAATAAAATCGTAATTGTTACATGAGCTATTTCTTTCACTGGAATTGTAGTTGCAAAGTCGACACTGAATTAAGGATTGGTTGAAATTACCGATATTAATATAGTTTTTGCTTGAGTTTTATTTTAAACAATTTGCTGAAGTAGTTCGCTCGGAGTTGACATTATTATTTAACTTCTAAATCAGGCGTCAATTATATTACAACCATTACTTCTTCATAAACCTTAATCATGTCCCTGAACTCGCTATCTGATATTTTTCCATCGTTACGACTTGCTGATAGCGATGAGGATAATTTAGGTATGTTAGCGTTGCTGTGTATAATTTTACTATATACGCGTGCAATTTTGCATTTGTGCACATACTTTATTTTTGGCAATGATATTAAGAACACCGGCAAGTGTTGTTTCGGTTGAAGCACAAATTGCTAAAACTGCTAGTGCCATCGCTAGCGAACGTGTTATTCTTGATAATAATACGCCGGCTCCAGTGATAACAGCAGACGCTAAATGCACAATTATACCAACAACAACTACACTCAGCAATATTTTTTGTTGCTTTACTGTATACTCGTAAACAATATTTTTTTTAGTTTTGTTTGCCATTCACGTGCTTGATTATATCTAAAATTGTGAACGTTGATCTGAAGAGACGTTATATTTTAATTATTTAATAATTAATTGACGTGTTTTAGCCACAAATTACAGACACCACCATTAAGACGCTGCGGTTAATTTTTTATCAGGTGATTCCAGCATAAATGTTTCTTCGTCTCATGATAGACACGGTTCCAGAACAATTATCGGTTAAATGACTCCAAGGATACATAGTAAATATACTAAACTTTGCACCGCTGGACACAGACAGCCTATATAAACCAGCGACTTCCACAGTATATTTTATAGTGTTATTTTTGCTGTGACCATGTTGATGATCCTGATGACACTGTGTATACTACGTTGGTGACCTGCTTTTAAATTCTAATCAGATTAATTGTTTTAACGATATGAGGAATTCCGCTGATAACATCTTCTGTTTTTATCTGATCGTTCCAATATCGAACATAGTTATTTTAATATCGCTGAGTTTTACGTCACCAAGCAACGGACTTCCCAAGAAATCATCTGCGATTTTGTTGAGCTGTTAAAAGTTTCTACGCAGATTTAAAAACATACTATGCGAGCGTCACACTCAGTTCGTAGCGTAGATAACTTAGTATCTATTATAGTAGAGTTATTGTCTACATGATTTTTTGTTGAGGCATCTTTATCAGATCTTGGATCTCTTAAAACAACTATTTTATTTCAATTTATGCAAAGTTCGCCTGTCATTGTATCACTGGTAGATCATAGACGATTAATAACACTTTATACAATTTCATTTCTAATAGTTGCAAATGATATATTTGAATCTCTGATTCTGCCGCCGTCAGTAAACACTGAAATGTTATCCGTAGTAGCACCGTGAACTCTACGAACTATGTCGACCCACTTTATGTTACTAGTCTTTAAACCAACGTATTAATCCTGAAAAATAACGACTGCGTCCCGGTCAACTCCAGAGAAGTTCTAAAGGATCGGCAAGATCATCTATAGAATCTTAATTCGACAAATTAATGTCATCTTCTTTTCTTGACTCCAGTAATAACATTGGTAGAAGATCTTCCGTAAACATCATGTTTTTAGATCTGTTTAAAAGGATTAGATTTTACTTGTATAATCGCGTATGACTTTATGAGGCGGCAATGTTGATGAAGATATAGCGTCGAGTACCGCAATTGCTTCACGCCATCATATTGGCGGATCGGTTATTGTTTGTGTTGGTAATGTTGAATACCTGATTGGAGTTTTTATTGTGTTTACGTAATTTAAAAATTCCTTCGGTGGTGCCAAACCAGAATAAATAATTCCACCTGGATCAATCGCGTAGGCAACCCAGTGAGTTCTAGACCAGAACTTTTATCAAGATTAAGGATGCCTGTTTCAACATTGTTTGGTTTCTTTCGTAATTGGTCACACAAAACAACACCTCTAATTTTTTTTGTATTTAATTTTTCATCATCAAGTAAATTAAAATTTGACATAGATAAAATTAACGAACTGTTCCTGGATGTATCAGATCTTTTCCGTATCGACAGGGAGTTCCTGGTAATCTTAATTTCCCTTTTTAAATCCTTGTATTGTTGCTTTATTTAATGCTATTCCAGCAGCAGTTCCAATAACACCCATTGCCGCTGCTTTTGCAACAACTGGAGTTCCATCGGCTATTAACGCTGGTATAGCTGCAAGAAGTGGAAATATACCACACGTTGGAATTGAGTCTTTAATAGCAACATTGAGTTTAACGCCTGTTTTTGATTGTTTAGCATTGTTGAAATGCCCGAGTTGACGTTCTGACAATGATAGTTTACTTTGAACACCTGTAATCCGATCCTTTTTAGTAATATTTTTATTCCGTAGTTCTTTGTTGAATTTGATTGAAGCTTTTTAATCTGACCAGGAGTGAGACTGATACTAACATGATGATATGACATTTATGATATCATGATCGATTTAATTACATGTTTTCTACTCGTGCGTCAACAACTCGCATTCGTCAACCAACATCTTCAAGTGATATCGATTTATCACTGAGTATAACAGCGATTGCTTTATACTCTGGAATAGTTCCTCTATTTTCGCGATCCCGAAAATCTGTATCAACGGTAGATTGTCTATTTAAACCAAGATGTTCCAAAGAAAAGTAATTAATCGCTTATAGACTTGTAAAATCGAATTCTGATATTTGCAAATCAGTATCTACATTTTGATCACGCGCCATAAAAGTCAATGAACGATGATATGTACGTGATATCTGATTTAGATCAAAATTCAATAATCTATCCTCAGCTGGTTCTTGATGTCCCTTTTTCCTTAAAGATACTTCAGAGACGCCAAGATTCTCAAATACCATTGGATTTCGTTCTTGTGAGTTTAGTCGTTCAGTATTTTGTAAAGCAAAAACTATATGCCGTGGTGCAGAAATACCTTGATGTGATGCTATATGTCATGTAAATAAACCATTAGTGTTACTTTGAACACTATATATGATCATCGTCAACCATTATGATAATGATTTACTGCCTTGATCCATGCATCAGTGAGTCATTACCGGCATAAACAACGAACGTTTTGTGGGTATTACCTTACCAACATCAGCAGCACCATCATCATCCTCAGTAGCCTTTCTTACAAGTACAACTGTTTGTTTAGCTTAGAAAATTACTTTTCTAACAGTTTTATAAAATCCAAAGATGTAGGACAGTAGAAATACACATGAAAATCTTCTACGATTATCACTCAATACTGATAAACGCGATGCAAATCCTATATTATAATTTGGATTGGCAGACTGTAATATAATATATGCAGCGGCGGGTCTGTCTATCGCTAAAGGTGGTTGTGGGTCAGACGCAATAACCCGTTCAACTTGTACAAAAAGATGAGGCCTGTTGTAAAGATGGTCAGTAATGTCTTTTATAAACATCATTGATGGACTAGCTGATCTTGTATAATCATCCCAATATATTGCTAGACCTATCATACTCGTGGCAACGTCGACGTCTTTCTGAATTGATTCAATATTTCTTTCATCGATGATATACGTAGCACTATCTAACAACGCCACGATGCCGTCATTAACAAAACCAATTCTAAAAAAAGCCGCAAATTCAGTATCATTTGTTTTTATAAGTTCCCCTTCTACTTCAAAAAATGCTTCAGCAGGTAAGAAATATCTCCTTTTATCTTGAACTTGTAATTCAATTCGTCCACGCTGATTTGGTTATGGTACGTTATAAGAATAATGTTGATAATCGCGTATCGATTCATCCTCGAGAACTGGCGCAAACATGTCAAACGCTGAATCGGATATACACTTGAACATTTCATTACAATTATTATCGTCTAACAGGAAGACCACTTCCATGCTGTTAAATTTGTAGTTATATTTTATTTCTGTTTCATCAGCCGACACTGCTAGCTTTTTATTTGCAGCCTGATTTATTTGTTACTAGCATCTGCAGGCATAACTTCAGTGCTGGGTAATTTTACTGGCAGAGGTTTTCGTCGTATTAATCGTACTAGTCTATCCTTCATTGCCGAGAATGCTTTACTAGCAACATCACCAACTGCGCTAGGAATTTTTTCACGAACGATATCAATAGCTTTCATTCCTAGTTGTTCTGCAATTGGTATTGCTTTTGGAGGCGTTGTTTAAAATAGACCCTGAACAACATCACCGAGTCCATCGTCTTAAGTTGCTGTAAAGGTTGGTAATCGTGAATGTATTACCCTGACCATTACAGGTCCACGTTGAGCATTATGCACGATCATTTATTTTATTGTTACTAATTTTAATTATTCGCTGTGATAATCATCAACGATTTCATCAATGAGAGATTGATAAACATTATTGTCCATGATACCGCCTGTAAATAATCTTCGACAAATATCAGCTGCTACATTAATAATTTCTGGAGAATTATTTCCAGCGCGTGTTCCTCCAATTAGAATTTCTAATATATCTACGTCAGAAAGAATATTGTTAGGACAATCAACAAAACAACTTTCTTGAGTATAAATACAACTTCAAGTAGCTCCTCCTTCCTTTTTTACTTGTTGTTTCATCCGCTTTTTTCTTTCATAATCATAAGGGTGACCATTCTACTTTTGTTTTCTATGTTGTTGCTTCATTTCTTCTTTCTTTTGTCTTCTTTCTTTTTTTTTTTTTCTTTCTTTTTCTTTTGTCTTCAATATACTCATCGACTTTATTCTCAAAGACCTCCAAATTATCAATATCGTTCTTAGATTTGATCCGCGGAGCACCTGTAGTGACACGATATATATCTCTGACCCAATCAGCAGCTTTTAGAGTATTAATATACGCGGGTTTTACATACTTATCTCTTTCACGACATCCAAACGAAATCAAGTAATTGGCTGGGTTCTTAATATCGGCACTACCTTCAGGCGTACATTTATGTATAATTTTAATCCTGAATCTTGTCAAAGGTTCAGGTTAACTTCAGGTTGTGGTTGAGGAGGTAGCTGGGGTGGTGGTTAAGCTGCTTGAATACAACCAGCAATATCGACAGGTACTGTTTCAAGAGCTTTTTGAATCGCCTCAGTTGCTTAACAATTTTCCTTGTTAGTTCGACAGTTGGTTTAAATAATTGTTCTGAACCTTCTGCAAATTATACCTGAGACTCCCGACGCGCTTAAACATTTTGTCTGACAGAATCACGTACAGGAAGAATTATTTTTATTGCTTCTAATCTTTCTCGAGCTAATCTAGCTGTATAAGACTCCATAGCTGGCGCAAGTATTGATATATAATAAGGATTTAATTACAGCAGCAGAGAGGGTGTGACCTCAATGAAACGTCTGGCGGGTAAACGAAAATTCGCATACAAATTTAGAAAAATACTAACGACAGAAATAAGTGACAATATAAACTAACCCAATTTGATAAACTCTCATTAAGATAGAGGCTTTGGTTTGGTGTTATTGACCTTATTTTGTTAATTTTCGTAGGAAACATTTTGATTTCAAAAATGACGTTCTAGCAAAAGGTATGTTCATACTCTCTGCTGCTCATCTGCATATTTTAAAGTTCAATGGTATAGATGTAGAGTAGGATGAAGCTAGAATACCTGGGAGGAGGGTGTTTAAAATAAAGTCTCAGACACAATGATAAATTTAAATTAGTGCCATATGTTAGACGATGAACAGAACATTTGAGCGCACTTGTAAATTCTATATTATTGTTATCATTTATGGGGTAAGTTATAAAACATTTCTATGGTAGGGTTTGTAGAAAATGAAATTTCTATAAACCTGGTGGGTCTAACTTGTCAAATTAAAGTGATAAATTATATTAATTTAAATTATCAGCATCTGATTTAAGGGTGCAACGAAAATAAACTGAAACCGCTGATAAAGTTTAAATTGGCTCAGTGTCATACCACAAAGTGGGCTAACACAATCGTGTAACGGTTATGTTGTTACGAGGGATTTTCCTTGTAAATTTTATTGTTGTTACATATCTTGACCAAACAGACTATATACAGTGATGCGGGTGCTCTCTTGGTAGTCATTTTTATGTTTCCTTGTAATATCTCAAGACCTGTTCTACGTATTAGATATAGACAGTGTCCGAATAACTATGTTTTATTTACATTATGCTATTCATTCTACTTTGTCCAGGGTTGATGCAGGATAATTCTCTCATCATTTGCTGATTTTTCTAAGGGTCGGTTCATCAAACGTCAGAAGCAAGTTAACCACGCATACTCGTTACTGCATGGCAAACTATATATATATATATATATATATATATATATATATATATATATATATATATATATATATATATATATATATATATATAGGTTACTGCATTTGTATGAGAAAATATGAACGAGTTTTCGGAATGAATACTGCACGAACTTGTGAGTGCAGTATATCCTTCCGACAAAACGAGTTCATATTTTCCCATACAAATGCAGTAACCTTTTTATTATATGCTCATTTTTTTATTCTACCTAAGGTTTAATTACATAAACAAAATATATTAATAGAAACAACTTAAATGAATGAATGCCGTATTCCAAACTAAATACACAAGCGCAGATTTGACATTACAAAATGATATCATTATTAATGCTCACATAGCTCCGCCCAGATAAATTTGAACTTAGTCGCGCGATCGACATGACTTTCGAAAGAAAATGGCGTGTCTAGTTAAAACTGAAATTTGCAGTCATATTGTGAATGAATGGGCATTGCAACGACTTTTCCATTTGATCTGGAGTGAATATATTTTGGTTTTTTGTTTCGATTCGACGAAAGTTTGTGATTTTGGATCGGATTCATCTGTGCAAATTATACATGAAATACATCGGAT